>JARHVA010002880.1:1052500-1097500 GCA_037957365.1 Torreya grandis | reverse complement strand
AATAATAGAGACATACATATAAATGTATAAGTACATAGTCAACAACATGGTTTACATATAAATGTATATGAACTCAATACTACACAAAGCCCTTTAAAAACTAGTTCAAGAATGCATATATAAATATATACCCTATATTTTTAACTATGTATATACTTATATCTATATTTATGTATATATCCACATACATAATTCATATAATGAAATTCTTCATTTTACACCTAAAGACCAATAGTGTATACATAATCAAATTTCAACCACTAACTTGAGTTTTAAATCAAAATTCAAACACCCAAATGAGTATATACATCTGATTCAAAAAATACAATTTGAGCCATAAATATATATCCATCAAGGATAATTCTCTATTTAATGTACAAATATTTTTCAAACTAAGAGATAGTTTAATACTTGTTTCATAAAAACTTAATAGTCTCGACATTTCTATGGTTTAACCCTCAACCCTATATTTTCCATGAGTTGAATATTGGGATCTATGGAAGCCAATCCATCATCAAGGCTCCATAATCCACTCAAAATCTCTAGATTTAAAACATATAAAACCCATTTACCTAATACTTAGTTTGAAAAACCCATACATTATTCACACTTGAATTGAAATACAAAACCTACCTATGTCTGCCAATAAAAACCCACTGAATTCCTTCCTCTTTCCTTCATATTTTCACCTTATTTACATTCTGCAACTCTCTCCTCAACGTCATGAGTTTTATGTGTATCCCCACATCTCTCCTTCTCTTCTTCTTATTCATTTTCATTCTCTTTCTTCCCTCATTAATGACCACTTCAACTGACTATTTTAATGCATGTAGAATTTTCTTAACAACCTTCCACAGTCTGTCACCATACAAAATAATAGATTTCATGTTTTCCTCAAAAGAGAAGCTTAACCCAAGTCAATAGATGATTAGTAACCCTAATCATCTTGAGGCTTCTATAAAATCATTTTATATTCTTTTTAAAATTTGCATGAAATAAATAATCATTAACCACTATACCTTAATCAAATTGTTTCCAATCTCTATTCCATGCAAAATCTAACATCTAATCGATGACCGAAGTATTCCCATGCAAGACCATCAACCAATACTATAAGATATAGATTATATCACATGATAATACTTTTAGATATTATTAGATTATAATTTCACATGACTATACTATCACCTATCATATATACAATGATTATTAAATCATTTAATAATAAAATAATGTATTCAATATATTTAAAAACAACCTTGGATTAATAGGTAATCAAATACAACGGTATTTAAAAAAGATGATATTTATATCTTTTGACATATAGTTTTAGCTTATAAATAATAATAATCTTCCATTATTATTATTATCTAAACCTTATAGATAATTAACAATAATATAATATTCTATCATATCGTAACATTGTGCAGCCTTACCTAACAACTTATTAGTGTTAGTAAACATAACCAAACTCACTCACTTAGTCAAACAAGTGCATTATATAAGATAAGCTAGTATGATCACAAAACACTTGAAAACACTCAAACAATCATACGATCATCATCAACAATCAAGATTATTCTAGAAAGCATAATAACAATCACCTAAAATAAAAGTACATAAAACATGTTATGGCATCTATATCATATAATTAATTACTAAACATGATATCTTAAGTGGTGTGTGCAAGGATTTATGGATTTATTCTCTGTCGACCCCTAATATCTCCATATAATGACCCTCTCTAATGATACTCTCCCTCTATCATACTCTAATGGAAGAATATGTCCTACATCTACCTCACAACAATGAAGGTAGTTAGCTTGAAACATCATTATATCCATACAATAATGCTATGTAAACAAGATCACGATGTACAAAATATAAAAGCACTACTAACTCATAACAAACTAATCATGTAAATTAATCAACACAAACTATTCCATAATCAACATATGTCATCAAACTTAATAAAATATTAGTTAATCAACTAATCAACCATAATAATTCATAGATTAAATAGGTTACTCAGTTAAAGAGAAATCAGGATGTGATAGATAAATAATTACAATCTTTCCATTTATATCAATGTTATAATTATAGAATGTGTTCATATCTACCCTCATTGAAACAAATGTAGCATATAAAGTGACATTAAAAGGAAATGACTCTAAATATTTTAAGTTTGGGCCTTAATCGATGGACATGGTGATATCCAAGTGCATATCTAAAGCAATCTATAGCTATAAGCATGAAAATTATTGTGAATAAGTGCAATGAAGGATGTTAGAGGAGACATGTCATGGGGATATTCAAGAAAAACATACAATAATGTCAAGAAAAGCAACATGGACATATTCAATGTGTTTGACATGTCACCATTTGATTTAGCATAACATTATTGTTTTTATAAGTGATGCTTATTAATGACTACCCAAAACTCTTTGAAAATAACAAAACCAACACCAAATCTAATATAAATCTAAATAATATGTAGGAAGCCCTTCGTATTTACCTCCATATTTGGTATAGATAAATTATAAAGCTATATCAAATGATTAAATTCATTAATGAGAATGATTATGGACTACAAACTAAATTATTATGTGGTTTGTGAGGACATCCAATTCCAATTGAAAGAATTACTTAAAAAGGCATGGTCATTACTCAGTTTTCTCCCCACATGGCATCTACTACTACACTTTTCTATTTCAAAATAAATATCTATACTGAAAGGCCCAATTATTATAGTAGTAAGTTTGAACTTATTTTTAAATAATTTTTAATATTACATTAGTATCAAACATAATTAAAAATAAATGATAAATAAATGATGTGGTGCAACTTTAGTACTTGTTGCTGAAAGGGATATTTAGAATTTATCAGGTTTAAGAGTTTGATTGGAGTCACAGAGAGTAATATATCTCATGATCTCACAAGGTCATAATTAGAGTGAATGTGTGGAGTCTATGCTTCTATGAAGATGTGATGGTGACAAGTGTCACCAACTAAATATCTCTGATTAGGTATGAAAAGGTCTACTCAAATTAGCCTTTATGAATCATACAACCTAGATTGTGTAATTTGATACAATCTCATAGTCATTTAGCACAAAGTCAATGAGAAACAAGTTTAGATTTTTGTATTTTTCCTTTATACAGAATGCTCAATAGGTGTTCATATTTTACTTGGATGTGGTTTTAAATTATATGGTGAATTTTGTCTATATAAGGCCATGTAAATATAACACGTAGATGGAGTAGATTGCTTTGTGTTTTGACTTAACGAGTGGTGTTTTTCATAAAATATAACTCTTTTCCAATCCTAATTTAGCCATGATATTCTAGATCTATGATATTCATATTAACTATGAGAAATTACAAGGATAGACAAAGCAATCTAGGATATCTATCACACATTGGTTGTAGGTATGTTTAAGCCTTTGTTAAGTTTGCATTGACCTAGATTGTTCTAGCCAAACAATATATGCTCTCTTACTTTTTGGTTTTAGACATTTTTTTACATTATTCTCATGATTGCAGTTTGCAGAACAAAGGGGCCAATATAAAAAATGGTGGAAATCCAAGTGATTCATTGCTTTTAACCTAATAACATTGCTTGTGTAATGGTCAGTTTGTTTTTTGTCTTAATCTTGAGTAATGGTAGGTAGTATGAAATGGGAAAGCGATCATCAATAATTGAGCTTCTTTAGTGTGTGGTCATATGAGCAAGCAATAGAATATGTGTTTATTGGATCTCTCTCGACATATGGGAGTAGGGTGCCCTATCACAGAAGGGGAAGAATTAGGTTTACCATCAATCATCACTCCTACTTCAATTTAGTGCTCATCATTAATGTTGGTGGAGAAGGGGACATACACACAATTTTTATCAAGGGATCTAAAACTAGGTGGTAGTCAATGTCAAGAAATTGGGGCCAAAATTAGTAAAGCAACAACTATTTGAATGGGTAGATCCTATCATTCCAAGCCACCACTAGTGATGGGAAGACAATTAAGTCCTACAATGTGGCTCTCAGAAGCTAGCCATTTGGATAGACTTTTAATGGTGCTCAGATACACTAATATAACCAAAAACATCACAAATATAAGACAATATTATGTATTTATATTGGATTTAAACGTTGAGAAAAATAGTATTTAACATTTACACTTTTACATACACATGTAACCAAATGGATAAAGAGATAGGATTAATTTTAGTATGGGCCTGGTAATTTGTGTTTATTATTTTGATTTTTATTATTAGAGCTTCCTCAACTTTGGTGTGAATGGCTATGAAAGCATGTGATAGTCAGTCTCATATGCCCCCAATTTTTATTTATTTAAAAAAATATATGCATGGTATATGGGGTATAAGACTAAAACCCTAGCTGAAAGAGGTGGAATATTTAGTCACTAACACCCACCCTTATGTGAGGTAATTTCTATAATTATAATAGGTTTCTAACTATATCCTAAGAGCATAATATTTGATGATTTTTTTTGACGACTCAAATCTTTTTGTTAAAAGTAATGTAAATAACTTTTATCATGTAATGTTTTAGTAGCAATAATTCACTATTTTTCATGTGATCAAAGAAAAATGAAAGAGTCATGCATAATTTATAGACAATTAGAATATTTAAATCACAAAGCTCCAGACTTACCTTAGATCTTTGATTTATAGACTAGGGTTTTACTCCAAACTATGGCCCTTTTATGTATACAACTATTTATTTATGAAGCCAAGATTTCTATGCTAGACTTTTATGGGACATTTGCCATATCTTTTCCAACAAAGATTTATATAATAGAATACTTTATCACCCAAACATCTCAGGCATTTTTTTTTCATAGATAAAATTTGAAAAATAAAGATAGGGGAGGGGCTTCAAAATTAGGCATTATGGTGACCTACTAATTAATAAATTACAGGTAAAACTAGTTAGGTTTAAGAAAGAAGCACATTGCACTCTTCCAACCCTCCCATATTATCACTAAACTATTATATAAATCAATTTTTTTTGGTTTAACCTTTTTTTTGTCAAAATTCTACTTGGGTTGACCAACACATATGCCACCTCCCTTCCACACATGCTTATTTATTTTGGCTCAAGCATTGGGTTTTAAAAGAAGATAAGAAGAGGCCTAGTGTAAAAGACCTTTGACACCTTAACATCAAGCCACACCTACAAGTATCAAATATATTGAAGCATTTCATTGTAGTTGCACCTAACTACTTCAAAATGCCCCAACTGAGATTTGATCTCTTCTTGAACTTTTATCACCACCTCAATATTAATATTCCTTGTTTTTTCTTCTACCTCTTTTAGCTCATCCTCCTCCTGACAAACTCCTAAAGTCTTAGGCCCAGAAGTGACCTCCTTTGCCTTAAATTTTTTTTATTCCACACATTAAAATATAATCTCATCCTTAATTAATTTAACAAGAATTAGTAGAAGATGCTCCACTACCATGGCTTTATTCCTCTTAGACCTCTTGAATGGGGGATTCTACATTTCATTATCTCCTTCACTACATACCTCTTACATGAATGAGAGCAAGACCTTAGAAATTTGTATATTGAAAATTAAATTTACAAAATGATCATGATAAAAGACATATAAATGTGCACAATAATGATACCATATGTGTGACATGTTGTTGTGGATATATAATTTGCTTTCCATGTAGCACATGCGAGGCACAATTCCTTGTCATTGTCATTGTCACTTTTATTTTTTGTAGACCATAGCTTATGTCTAATTTTGTTAATTGTTATGATTTCATTAGACAGTGTCAAGAATTTTATTTTATTTATTTGAAAATAGAGCAATTTCCCCCATAAAAAGTCTTGTCATCCTGCTTCAACCAATCAAAAGTTAAGAAAATAAAAAATTTCAACTTTTTTATTTATAAAATATAATGTAAATGATAAAAATATTGTGAATATTTTAGAAAGGAAGAAAATATTTGGTGGGTACATTTTCTAATGAAAGTTAATTGGTTAAATCGATTCTATAGATACCTACGCAACAGGTACTAGTAGTAATAAATCATGTCTTAAAAGTGGTTGAGAGCTTATGCTCAATCAACAAAGTTAAAGGGGAATGCAAATTAATAAAGATAATTAATTAGACTTGTTTCAAGTAATATTTTATAATAATACTTCTAGAATGTTATTAAACTTAAACAAAATGCCTTAACAATTAATTCTTAATGGTAACCCATAGATCACATAACAATTTTATTAGTGATGTGTGTGAAATTGGGAAATTTTATAATATTTATAATTTAAAATCCACTAATAAAATAATCCAAAAATTATTTCAATTGTACTTTTTCCCATGAAATCAATATAAAAATGGTAAACTAATTATTGTATTTAGTGAACAAAATTGGTAGTGATTTCATGAGTGACACGAACAACTAACTGCTGATTAAATCTCTTCCATTTGACATATAATTTATTGTAAATGGTTTTACATTCAATATTTTAGCTATAGATTATTTCACCAAATATCACCATTCAATGATAGTTTATTTATCCAAAGATTTCAATGATAACAATCTATTCTTTTTTAATTTTAAAAAAACTAAATAATTTGAAACAATAAAAATTTCACTATATAAACATAGACAGATAAATTGCTAAGTTATTTTAATCTAAAATAATAAAAATTTCCTATAAAATCATAGAAAGATAAATTACTAAGTTCAAAAAGATAATTATGAAGGTACATGAATGTTTAATTTTGTTATCTAGTATGTTTAAACTAACAATTGCATTTTTGTTTAAAGAATTATTGAAACAATTTCAAATAGTAAGTTGTCTTTATAATTTACTTGTCACTGTAATATCCATGACCCCTCATTTCCATCAATCTGTATTTGACACAAATATTAAAAAATATTGCACACCTTGTAAATAATTCATGCTACCAACAAATGTCATGCTACTTCATGCAATTTTATAAAATTTATTCTCAACTAAAATGGCAAGGACTAGCTTGCTTCTCAACTAAAATGGTAAAGACTAGCCATTACACGACCCTTGTTTTTCAATGCTCACAACTTCATCAAGGTTTGAGTTATGTTTCCATAAACTTTGGACTCTTTCCTATGACTATATTTATAATGCCAAAATAAATGTACAAGTAATATTAATTATGATAAATTATTGATATGCCAAAATGATTTTTTTTATGTATCACATAATAAACTATTGAATTAAAATGCCAACCCATTTCATGATAATTACAAAACATTTTTGTAACTTTATTTTTGATAAATTATTTAGGAAGATGACCCTGGCCTCACAAATAAAGGTCAAATCCCTATAAATTATTAGCATAAGGCTTAGTATTTTCTCAAGTCAAGGAAACATTTTCATGTCAATAAAAACCATAGTATATATGGGATAAACTCATCAAAAATTGGAAAGAGAACTGCAAACATATTTCCCACCTTTTTTATAAATTACCACTTTACTACTACCTAAATATGACAATTTAGTTTACCTCTTTTACCATTGGAACACTTCAACAAGACTATTATTAATCAAATAATAATATTCAAAAGCTTACATACACAAGCAGTTGGTTGGTATGCATGACTTAGACTCCCTACCATAGGAAAACACTGGTGCAAAAAATGACATCAAAGTAAATAAGATCAAATATCAACTTTGAATAATTCACATCAATAACATAACATTACAAATAACTCATGCACATATAAAAAACTTAGGCACAACTTGCCACACCAAAAGGAGGAGGGGGATTTTCCTTAACTGACAAAGTACTCCAAGAAGAAGGCTCTATCAAGAGAGAATTTGAAACCACTTGACCATCTATGGGATATGAAGGATCCAAATAAATAGTAATTTCCCATCCATCACGAGGTTACACCATAGTGATAGAAGGGCCAACTAGAGGCCCCAATCAATAAGGAACAACATTATATTTTTCATGCAATATCAGTGATATCCATCCCCACCATTGAGTAGAAGGGAAGAAATCGATATGAATGCAAGATTGAATCTAATGATATATAGGAACTATAGGTGGTGATCCATGTGGTGGAAAATATGGGGGGATATAACTCATAGTGTAGGGAGGACTCCCCTAATGATCTAAAAAATCTTGTAATTGTCTGACCTTCATGACAACTTTTTTAGCTTGGAATTGAATCTATATGTAAGCTGAAGATAATATAAACACCTTGTCATTAGTAGAGAAATGATAAGATGATTCCTTATTTCTAAATAAATCATAATTTCTAACTTTCCATAATAGAAAAGGAATAACAAATCTGAATAGTTATACAAAAAATCTATAGAAGTTGGATAATTATCATGATCCCCAAGGAGCACCAAGCTCCATGAGAAAGGTTTTGGATGATAGGGCTGAAAGAGACTATGTATCCATTGCTAATCAAATTAGGATTTGGGACATGTCTAAAATGTATGCTTAAAATACTTAAGTCTACTATAGGTCAAACATTTTCATTGAATAATTCCAAGGTGAGAAAGACATTCCCCAAGAGTGAGGCCTTGATAGACCAAACACCATAGGAAATAAGCTAGCTTGGGTTCAAGCTTGGAATTTCAAATTTAGTTGAACTAAAAAAGCCATGTCCTAGTGAGGAATTAAGGTTTTAACACTTATTGATATTTTCAAGTGCTGACAAAAAGTGGCTTATCACCTGATAAAAGAGACCTAAATAATAATTTTTGAAGTGAGTATCATAGTTCCACCTCTAATATTTCCACCACAAAAGTGGAGGTTGTAAACCCAACTTATTGACCATGACATTTGGAATTAACTTGTTGAGTATTGGTCATGATAGGTGATCACTATAGATTATGGTCATTGAAGGAGAGACCACTATGAATGCCATCACCAATGTTAGGGTGTGGAACTAAAAGCTTCAATTGTTTGCAGACACAAAGAAGAGGATGCTAAAGAACCAGAAGAACCGGCGTCGGTAGCATAACCGACGTCGGTCATAGACAGTGGAGAAGAAAACTGGCGACGGCAAGTAGTCGGCCGATGTCGGCAGCACCAGGCAAGCAGGGACCAATGTCGGTCGCTTGTGCATTCCAGAACTGCTGTTGACAAATAGTCAGTTAAGTGAAGCGAGTGTTTGCATGTCAAATGACTAATTATAGTCACGAGCTGCGTGTCTAATTATTGTAGTTAGATTTCTATTTTTTTAACCATGGGATTCTATTTAAAGACCCATGAGGCATGTATTGTAATAATCAAGAAGGCAAGTAAAAGCATTGAAGCAAGCAAGGTCAAGGAGATCTACAGGTGTAAGGTCAAGGAGATCAGCTGAAGCATTCAAGGAGGGATAATAACTCAGGCTATAGAGTTGTTGTGTTGAGCAAGAGAGAGAGGGAAGAAGGTCTTGAGGTGTGGCAAGCCTTTGAGGTGGAGGAAGAAGTGGCATCTTCCTTATTGTATTTTCTTCTAGTAATATCTAATACAAGAGTGTGTATTGTCTCTCAAATTCTTTGCTGTCTCAAGTTTCTAGTTACTTTATCATTCTGGTATAATTCCGTGTTTAATTGCTTATAAGAAAGTAATCAATTATGCTTCCGTTGGATAAGGGGTCACCTAATAGTTGGTATCAAAGCTACGGTTTGCAGGAAACAGGTTATTTTTGATTACAGGTCATTCACAGGGTTTTCTGATTGAGTGGGAGTTCAGCAATGGCAGAAGAAAGTAAGCTATGAATGGAGAAGTTTAACGGCAAGAATTATCATCACTGGAGGATGCAGATTAAGGATTATCTGTATCAAAAGGATCTATACTTACCGTTGGGTGGGGTTGCATGCAAGCCCACAAATATGAAGGGTGAAGAATGGAATGTTCTTGATCGGAAGGCTCTCGGTTCCATAAGGTTGAGCCTTGCATCATCTGTGATTTCCAGCTTATCACAGTGCAAGACAATAGAAGAGTTGATAAAGTCCTTGGCAAATTTATACGAAAAGCCCTCGGCTTCTAATAAGGTATATCTTATGAAGCAGCTATTTACTTTGCAAGTGTAGGAAGGTGGATCGGTACATACTCATCTCAGTGATTTCCATGGTTTGGTAAACCAATTAGCTTTAGTCAATATTGTTTTTGATGATGAGGTAAAGGCTCTCTTGATTTTATGTTCTTTGCCTGAAAGTTGGGATAGTTTGGTTATGGCAGTAAGTAATTCTGCATCTGCTTCTAAAATCTTAAAAGTTGATGATGTTGTGAGTGTGATCTTGAATGAGGAAATACGCAGGAGAAGCACAGGTGAATCATTAGGGAATGCTCTAAGTGCAAAAAGCAGGGGAAGGCAAAGGGAGAAGATTGAGCAAGGGAAATCAAGGTCGGGAAGGAGATCCGAATCCAAAGGTATTACCTGCTGGTTTGGTGGAAAGAAAGGACACACAAAGGAGTGTTGGTTGAGAGATAAAGAGAATCAACCTGAAGGTAAAGAAGAAGCAAAAGATGCTAATATCATGGTACAGGATGCTCTCATACTTTATTTGGATAGTCAGGTAGGATCATGGATTTTAGATTCTGGTTCATCTTTTCATGCATCCCCAAACAGAGATTTGTTTAATGAGTATGAACAGGGAGACTTTGGAGTGCTTTATTTAGGGGATGGTATGCCTTGTCAGATAGTTGGCAAAGGGAAAGTGCAGCTGAGATTGTAGATTGACAACACATGGGTGTTGAAGGAGGTCATGCATGTTCCAATTCTGAAGTAGAGTTTGATTTCTGTGGGAAGGTTGGGTGATGAGGGATGCACAATAACCCTCACAGTGGACTCTTGGAAGGTTACCAAGGGAGCACTTGTTTTAGCAAGAGGTAAGAAAGTAGGTACTCTTTATCTATCTACTTGTATTACTGATTCTACTTCTGGTTTATCTACTTCAGCCGTAGATTCGAAGATGTGGCTTAATAGGCTGGGTCACATGAATAAGAAGGGAATGAACATTTTTGATTCAAAAGGTATGTGTTCAGATTCAGAAAGCATAGATAGAGTTCATTATAGGAAAAGGAAATTTGATGCTTTTGACAAGAACAGGGAAGTCTTGGTGTTTTTGGAGGAGATGAAGGCCAGAGAATAGTTACAGGCATTGAATAAATCTGAGCAGGGCAATATGGATAGAGATCTGATCCAAGATGAGCTCGTGGATGAAGAATTCATCACTCACAAGAACACACAGACACCAACGTCAGTCACTTGGAACTGACGTCGGTCAGCCAAACACTGACATCGGTCATGTGCAGACCAGCAGGGTCGGTAGGTCAGGCAGGAGAAGTTCGATGTCGGTCACCAAGACCGACGTCGGCAGGGGGGACACCGGCGTCGGCCAGGGGTAACAACGTCGATAGTCAGGGTCAGTGCAGGGAACCGACATCGGTCGGGAGCAGACTGGGAGATGGTTGAGATCGGTCACTGGAATGGATGATGGGTGGATAGTTAGCTATCAAGGAGTCTCAAACACCCATGTAGAGGTCAGAAAAGGTATGTGAACCTCATATTCATTATTCACCTTCTTTATATTGCTTACTGATAGTCATGAACTAGGAAGATAGAAGAAGCAATGCAGGTAGAATCCAGAAACAGTGGGAGCTTGACATGGATGAGGAGTGTGAGTCCTTGGAGAAGAACCAAATAGGTATTTGTTGGTAGAGTTGTCAGCTAGAAGGAAGCACTGGATAGAGAGATGGATTCCTATTTTAGAGAAGAGAGTGGATGGACATCTGAGATAGAAGGCTAGGGTATATGGTCTTGAGTTAGTTGTAGGACAATGAAGGTTTAACCATTGTTTTTTATCTTTACCAGGTTGGATAATATTAGCTACATTATCCTGTTACTGTATTGTGTTACTTTTTGCAGGGTTTCATATACAGGGAGTTTTCTGAGCTAAGGGTAGAGTTGGTTTAGAAGTATGTCATGAAGAATTTGGGAGCAACAAAATTCTTGTGGCATAAGTGACAGGTATAGCATCATAGGTTTGCGTGGTGGTTGGTCTTTAAGAGTGAATTTGAAGAGGGATACAGAGCCAAAGGAACAAAATAGATGGTGTACAGGTACAGGTACAGTAGCAGCTATTTATCTCCAAGTGGGAGATTGTTAGGGTGTGGAGCTAAAAGCTTCAACTATTTGCAGACACAAAGAAGAGGATGCTAAAGAACTAGAAGAACCGGCATCAGCAACATGACCGACATTGGTCACAAATAGTGGAGAAGGAAACCAGTGATGACAGGTAGTCAGCTGACGTCGGTAGCACCAGGCAAGCAGGGACCGACGTCGGTTGCCTGTGCGTTCCAGAACTGCTGTTGACGAACAGTCAGTTAAGTGAAGTGAGTGTTTGCATGTCAAATGACTAATTATAGTCACGAGTTGCGTGTCTAATTATTGTAGTTAGATTTCTATTTTTGTAACCATGGGATTCTATTTAAAGACCCATGAGGCATGTATTGTAATAATCAAGAAGGCAAGTAAAAGCATTGAAGCAAGCAAGGTCAAGGAGATCTACAGGTGTAAGGTCAAGGAGATCAGCTGAAGCATTCAAGGAGGGATAATAACTCAGGCTATAGAGTTGTTGTGTTGAGCAAGAGAGAGAGGGAAGAAGGTCTTGAGGTGTGGCAAGCCTTTGAGGTGGAGGAAGAAGTGGCATCTTCCTTATTGTATTTTCTTCTAGTAATATCTAATACAAGAGTGTGTATTGTCTCTCAAATTCTTTGCTGTCTCAAGTTTCTAGTTACTTTATCATTCTGGTATAATTCCATGTTTAATTGCTTATAAGAAAGTAATCAATTGTGCTTCCGTTGGATAAGGGGTCACCTAACAACCAACCCATTTTAAATGAGGCTTAACAACCTCACAATATTTACAAATGCGTTTTTCCATAGAAGAGCCTTCAATTTTGTCTAGAGCAGATGTGACTATAAAAGTATGGAAATTAATGTTTTTTCAACTAGATTTACCATAAGGATATCCAAATGATGTATAATGACATAGAAGGATTTTTGAGGATTCATAACATTCAATGTCTCTAACCACCCACTTGGCACATAAAGCAATGTTTTGTCTGTATATGTCAATAATTTACATACCTCATTTATTACAAAGAAGATAATAAATATCCAGGGTAACTCTATGGAACCCCCACATTTCCTTGGAATTAGACCAAAGAAAGTTTCTGAGAGTTTTAGCCAGCTTGTCAAAAGAATATTTATAAGGGACAAAACATGAGGAATAATAGACATGAGTAGCGACCAAAATTTTAGTACACACCTGAAAATTCCTTACTAAAGAGAGGGGTTTGGTGACCTATTATTCCACCTTTTTTGCTGCTCTATCTATGAAAAATTACCATAACCCCACAAGGTAAATGTCAAAAGTAAAGGGGATGCCTAGAAACTTGAATTATTCCCTTATGTGAATCCATTTACAACTATATAAATAAAAAAAAAATCTATCACGGGCATAATACTATGTATAAAACATTGGATTTTACTCTATTATAAGTTAGATCTAGATGTTAGATAAAAATAATCGTGACATTGCATATCCTCTTTGAAGGACTTTTCTTGATCCTCCAGAATAAGAAAGGTATCATCTACAAAATGACAATTTTTGAGTTGAGAGGATTGGTCGAGAAGAATAATACTCCACATGGGACCTATTCAGCTCTATGAGCTAATAAATAACCCAATGTTTCAACATATAAAAACATATAATGTTGGGGAAAGGGGAATCCTTGATGTCTTGAGAGATAGAGACCAATATGATTATATTGGAGACCATTGGTAGTGAGATAGGTTGGGGCAATCATAAAGGGAGTTTAGAAAACCAAAATAAATAATTGGTCGAAGCCAAGAGCCTACAACATGGCCAAAATGAAAGGGAATTAAATTCTATCATAAACCTTCTCAAAATCAAGTTTGAGAAAGATTATTCGATGACAAGGGGTTCTCACCCATCTCATACTTTAAAAAACAACAATAAGGTTTTCAAGAATATATCCAATTTTGACAAAACTAGTTTGTTCTAGTTTGATAGTGGTAGGTAAAATGAGTTGTAGGTAGTTAATAAGAGCTTTAACAAAGATATTATAAGACACATTCAATAAATTGATCAAGCACTAGCTAGTGATATGTTATGGATCACCAACTTTAGGTATGAATTTGATATTTCCTTGATTAATAAGGGAACCTAATAATGTTTTTTGAAGAGTCCTTTTGTAGACTTAGAGCAAGTCACATTCAACAAACTCCCAGGTTGCTTTATAGAATTCACAATGAAATCTATCAATGCTTGGGGCTTTGTCATTACTCATGCTATGAAGGGCATGAAAAAGCTCATGAAGATTTGAAGGTGCATCACATAAATTTTGGTATGTATGATTGATATTATAAGAAAACACATTGAGGCATCCCTACAAGGTCTGAGTCCTTTTGATTATTTCCTCTCGAGTTTGAAACATAATTTATAGTGAGCTCTAAAAAAAGTAGAAGAGATTTTAGAAAGAGCAGTGAGTTTCAATTATGCTAACTCGATGAACTTGATCTATGCTCAAGTTTGTTTAGCTCTAAGAGACATGAAAATATCCTTATAAACCTTGTTTTTAATTTTGATCCAATGAAGGTGAGCATGCAACAACACCCCTCTGGCTACATGATTGTCTACCACTTTGAGTTGGTATTTGAGAGAAACAACCCAAGTTTGCACATGTAAATCAAAAGGGTTATTTTCAAGAAGGGAAGAGATCCTCTAGTATTCCTTGAGCATGACCTACTCCTCCTACTTTCAAAAGTGAGAAATCTATTTTCCATACTGATAGAGAAAGCTAGTGGTGTGAAGTATAGTCTCATTCCATGATTCTATCCAATTGGAAACAAAAGGTGTCCAAGACATGATATTCTAAACCTAGGTAATGATACAGATGGTGCCCTTGTGACAAATGAATGAGGTGATTAGAAGGAATTAATTACATGGCACTTTGAAATGTTTATTGCTCCAATCCATTCTATGAGTAATGGGAGAGTGGTATGAGAGAATGTGTTTAGGATGAACAATGATAGGTTATCTATTGGTAATCACAAAAGAGAAAAAAATTGATGAAATCATATAATGTTCTAATATCTTAATGACCCTATCAGTGATGACATGATAGTTAGATCATGTAAACTATGACATGGAAGTTATTGTGCACTGTTAGAAGAAAGAGTTGATTAGGCCCCACTAATTTTTAAAATAATACCAAGCTTCATGTTTTCCCATGCACCATATCATCATCAAGGAACCAACTTTGTCCTATAGACTCTCCACCATATTAAAATACCCACACACAAACCATGTGTCAAGGGGTAGGATATCAACCAAATACCACCTTGAAGTTTTTCTAACAGGGATATCATTTGGGTTGTAAATGTTAAGAACCCATAATAAATGACTATTAACATTGAAGATAAGTCGATAGCCCAGTGTGACAAATCACACCCTATGGCAATAATTAAGTAATAAAATTTGGGGAAACTAAGATAGTGGTGTCACCATGTTATTTATCTTGTTAGGTGGAGAATTTAGTAACATTAGAAAAAATGCATTTTAGAGTAGTGTGTAAGAGAAGCCCTAAAATTTTAAGTTCTTGTAGACAAAAAAATAAAATATCCTAAGTGTTAACAAACATCTTACACAAAGAATTTCAAGATGACTCTATGAGACCTCAAACATTCCAAGATATAACATTCATTGGGAAACATCATCCATAATAAGCTCCCCCTTTCCATCTTCAAAACCTTTAAGAGATGCAAAACTATTACATTGGTATGGAAAAACAATGTTCCAAATCAAAATAGAGTGGCATTTAGCCCCATTATCTTCTCAAGGAGAGTCACCACCACCATGAGGTGGGATGTGTGACTTCCTAGAGAAGGAACGACTTGCAGAGAATATTCCAAGGGAAGAAGAGCTCGCTTTAGGATGTAAGACTTGTGAAACATGGCTCTGTTAGGTTATTGGCATGTTAAGAGGCTCAGGTGGGGAAGTGGTACTGCATGCCTCTGAAGAAGGATTGGTCACATGGGGAGTAGTAGTTAAGGGGGTGGATTTAGTTATAAATAATGAATTTTTGTGTAACTATCATCAAACCAATATTTTTTCTCACTACCTTGGGCTTCTCAAATTACATAGGTTCAAATAAAGGTTTCAACTAACCCTTGAGGAGGTAGTATTTGATCTAACAATTGGGGTATTGATAATGATAATAAGTGTTAGGGAGATTAAAATAGATAAATTTTTATGCTCAACACTCCATGCCAACTTGAATATCAATGAATTCTTTTAAATACTTGATCAAGTTGACCTCAAAGTAGACCCACTTGTTAGGGCATTTATAATGAACCTTAGGATCCTCATGTATAATATTTACCCTATGGGATAGATAATATCCTTGAGAAATAACCATAAAAGGATTGGGAGGTTAGGGAATTCAAACTAGATCGATACCCAAAGGGAGGACTAGTCGGTGACCTTAAAAGCATAGATCCATTTGGACAAAATCAAAATCATGTTTTTTAAGAACCAAAAACTCTATTTTTCAAGTAGAGTTTGGACCTCAGATAACTTCTTAAAGGAAAAAAAAAAAAAAAAAAACCTTAGTAAGGTTTCATATGCTAGTGACATAGACACCTAAAGGCTATCATTGGTGCTAAATCTAGGCATTAAGGGACTCCTTTGAGGGGATGTGGCCAAAAAAGTAAGTAATAAAATAGTTATTTTCATACCATTTTCACACACTATTAATTACATATAGATTTAAACATACCTTAGGCTAAAAGGGGGAGTTACAAGTTTTACCTCATCATAAAATTTCAACACAAATTTCTTGGCTCACTTGGATGCTATCCTTCTTGCTCCCTATAATAATAGTTACAACATATAGGTTAGAGGCCATTTTATGGTAAGATCCTACCTAAAAGGTAGTGCACTAAGTGCAATAAATGTGAAACTATCTTAGATAATCCTGCATACATGGTATGGAAAGCAAGGAAGGCAAGAAATTTGAAAAAAAGTAAGGATGACATAGAAACACTAAAATCCTAGGTAGAACAAGTTTCCTCTCATGCATAACCCACAATTTATCAACATGTAATTTTTTAACCCCTTTTTACTTGTACCCATTTTATGTTAAATGGAACATGTCATGACCACCACTCAATCATTGTCTTCCTAAAACATTATTTTTATAAGAAAGGGAGTTTCAATCCACTCAAGACCTATTATCAATTACCTTAAGGTTGCTTTGGACTATTCATTGATTAAACAACTTTAAACACTTGTAATTAATCCTTCACATAATTAGTATAGTTAAATAATATCACTTGTGTTAATAAACATATTCAATCCTTATTTTCTACCAAGTGGGATGCTCCCTATGAAACTTAATAGTTTTTACTTTTGAATCCTTAAATTGATAACTCTTATAGTAGATAAGGTTTGGTAACTATCTATGTTTTTTGAACAATAAGAGAATATGACTTGATTTTCATAGCCTAGGCACACATTGCTTTCACCATTTGAAGGGTTGAAAACAAAGAGAACACTAGGTGAACAGGGAAGATCACCAATTACAATCCTAGTTACATTAGGATAAAGAGACTATGATAATTATATTTTAGATTATCAAATTTTGATAATTCATTTTCATAAAATATTTATCATAATATGCTCAAGTTCAATACATAAATAACATAGTTACTAACTCGATAAGAATCGAGACCTCAAAATGAGAACTCTAGCCATGAAACCCCATATTTTTATGTCAAAAACAACAAAATCAACCCTTGAATAAAAAAATTGGTGCTAATAATATTACCCTTTTATTTCAAGGTTAAAATTACAATCTTTTGCAACCATGTTATTAACAAAAATTGATAATGTTGCTAACAAAAACCTTAAAACCAACTAGTGAATCAAAAAGTGGTTCTATCATTAGCACCCCCAACGACCCCCCCTCCCCCCCCCCCACTTTTTGAGGGGGGGTTAAAATTACAACTTATTTGAAACCATGGCCTTACCAACTGGTATTGTTCTATCCAAAACCTTAAAATCAACTCTCGAATCAAAAAGTGATGCTATCAGTAGCACCCTTTTTTCAAGTGAAATTTGTAATAATTTTGAAACCATGACCTTGATAACTGATACCATTGCAACCAAAATCTTAAAATAAAGTCTAGAATTGAAAGTGGTACTATTAGTAATACCCCTTTTTTTGATTAAAATTGCAACATTATTAAAGTCATTTCATAAAAAATGAATATTATTGCAAACAAAACAAAAAATATATAAAAAACATCCAAACTAGAAAAAAACATGTTTTAATATATATATATATATATATATATATATATATATATATATATATATATATATATATATATATATATATATATATATATATATATTAAAGAAACTAATTAAAACATAAAATAAAAAATAAAAATAAAAATATTTATATGATTTTTTTAAAATATTAATAAATTGAAAGAAAATAAAAAAGCTTGAAAAAATAAAAAATAAAAAAATCATATATGGGGACAAAGGGTGATTCCTACAATCACTCACACCTTCTCCAAAAACAAAATTTTAAAAAATAACATTAAAAAAAATAACCTCTTAAAAAAATATTGTGGGAGTGATGGAGGGTGTTTCCTAGAATCATGCATTCCTGTCCCCTTAATAAATAAATAATAACCAAAAAAAATGAGGGGAGGGGGCTGATTCTCAAAATCGCTTAACCCCCTCCCCCAAAACAAAACACATGTAGGAGGGGGTCCTCCCGCATGTGTTTTGTTTTGGGGGAGGGGGCTGGGCGATTTTGAGAATTGCCTCCCCACCCCATATATGTTTTTTTTTGTGTGTGTGTGTATTGAGGGTTGTGTAGGTCCCTCACCCTTTATAAAAAAACTAAGAGAAGAATAAAAAGAATTGAAATAGAGCTAAGGTTCTAACAGTTAGCCCAGGATAACTAGAAAGCCCAAACAAAACTAAGAGATCTAAATTCTAAAAAAACCATGACAACCTTTAAGCTCAAACACTAGACAAAAATAATCACACCCAGGGGCACTCTTATTTATAGGCAACAAGTTCTCACCTTCCTATTTTAGAAACAAGGGCCTCCATTGTCCATTGTGTGCCACTATTGATGGTATTCAAAGCATATAATTGAAATCTTTCTACTTATGTTTTTCTCCCTTTACATCTTAGGGCATCATAATTTGGTTTTGATAACACTGATTCATTTGAGAGATAGTAAGAATCTCTCTAGAAGTTATGTCTTCACCTGTTCAGAAGTATTGTCTTTCAATTCTTGATCAGATCCATAAGTATGATTCTCCTAAAATTTGTAGCCCAAAAAATATCTTCACTACGTAGAATCAATTTTGTCAAAGCTTTTGATCCTTGAAAGAAACCATCATCACTGCTAGGAAGAATAGAGTCATGCTTAAGGCCATCAACTAAAGTTGTGTTTTTGAGATTCCCCTACTCCAAGGCCTTTGTGTTTGATTGCATTACCTCCTCAAAGCACCTCTCCTTCACTTCCTTAGAAGAAGTAGACATTTACCCTTTGACCTCTACCCTTTCCAAAGTTTCCCTAATTGACCCTGATCCTGATCTATTCACTTTGGTTGAAAGATCAAATTATAAAGGTAGAGAACTTGCTTTTGGAACCTATTTTTGAAATTCAACCAATGGTGATGTTGTTGTTATGGGAAAGGAACACTTTGAAATTTTTTGCCTGATTTTGTTACACTAAAAACACTAGAAGGGTAGCCCTTCCACATCTACATGCTACAACCACTTCCCAATCTTAGATAAAATTTAATCTAAATTAACCATTAGTGGAGAGGTGTCTATAAGAATGCATACCCTAGCGAAGTAGGTCTGATTACCATTAGCATCTAGGTCATTTCTTACAAAAAGGCCAACTTATTCTACTAATAATTTAATGGAAGACAAATTTATCAAGATAAGAGGAAGATGATAAAACCTAATCCAAATAGGAAACTTGTTAGAATGTATATGTTGTGTATAAGTACAAATAATCCCATATAATGGGTGATAATAATGAGATGGAGAAGGGTGCACATTATATGACATTTGTAGTTCATAATATTTATTTGAATAATCTTACAAAGATTTGTTAAATATTTTATGTTTGTTGTGGTCACTAAGTTATGAACCTGATTCCTTTGGAAGATCATTAAATGTAATATTTAGATCATCAATGAGGTCCTAAATCTCATGCTTAAAGGTGAAACATATGTTCATAGAATGACCAAGGGCTTAGTGATAGTCATAATAAGCATTTGCATCATACCCTTTGGGTAGAGGTCTACTCATATCAACCTCTATAGGATGAGGGAGAGATATAAGATTACACTCTACAAGCCACAAGAGTAATAAAGTGGGATACTCAGGTAAGCATGTAAACTTTCTCCATGATGCATTGGTTAACACAAGTTGATTAGTTTTTTGTGACACCAAATTAATTGTGGTAGTTATTTAGTTTTTTGGCTCATGAGGTTTGACCTTATAACTTGGTTTGATAGTAAACTTGGTATTAGATGTAGATGTAACCGATGTATTTGCTACACACTTAAGTTTGTTTAATGAGATAATTTTCATTTCAAGATCATGAATAATATGCCATAAGTCATCAAAATATTTGGAATTATTGAAAACAATAGACTTATGTAAAGGAGCAAGCAAACTTTGCTTGAAAATATCCTGAAACTCTTTATATGCCATAAGATTGGTCATTTTAGATAGTGTTGTCTTATATCTCAATACATACTCATTAATAAGTTCATTTGTTCCTTGTTTGATTTTTGTAATTTGGGTATAGGAAACCTTTTCAATGATGTTAATAGATAAGTGTGCTAAAAAAATCCATAAGACGTTTGAAGGCATTTACTGATTGAGTTGATAAATCATATAACCACCTTAAATCATAGTCCTTGAGGCTCCTTGGAAATAGTTTTGTTAAAAGTTTATCATTAGAGGTATAATCAAGGCATGTCACATAAAAATATTAGAGATGTTATTCAGGGTCACCCTTACCATCATAAAATGTGAACTTAAGTGAAATAAAACTTGTTGACAAGGGGTGCAAAGATATCTCTAGTACAAGAGGATTATGCAACACCTCTTGTGAACCAATAACATTAGGTGATTTCATAGAGTTGTTTAATATTTGTAACCTTAGTTTGTAATTTTTTTCTAGTTTGGAAAATATCTTTCACCTCTTGGTCTTTTAGGTTGGACACTTGAGAAGTCACCAAAGTAGGTGTACCCATATGTTGGGTAGATATAGGCATTGAAACTAATATTTGATTTGAAATATTTTGCTTTCCCATGTAATATATGGTAGTAGTAGTTTTAGGGAATAAAGGTTAAAATACATAATCTATGCCTCCACTAGATGTAGGTAGATTTATTGGTATTGAATCAGTTGTAGTGTTTTCTAATGAGTCACCATCACTAGGTGAAGAAGCCTTAGCCTTGTCATGCTTACTAATTTTATCTCTTATAACATACAAAAATGCATCTATTAAGCCCTTATTATTATGGAGATGAGTGATCAATGCTTCTTTATCTTTAATTTGAAATTGAGTTTTTGATCCAAAACTTAGAAGCTTTGGTTGAAATATAATTCAAGAAATAAGAACAACATAATTGTAATAATGCTATCTCTGAGAAGAGATGTTTTATTGATCAAATTTGCAGACCCAAACATATGCCTATCTCTGAGAAGAGATGTTTGATTTCTATTTCAGGTTACATATTAATTTATACACATTTTGAAGGTACGAGGAGGATGTAGAAGGTCACCAATATTAAGGGAGATTAAATGGTTTGACTTCCATGATTTACAACAATACAAAATTTGAGGAATTACTATTTTTAGATTACACTATTAAAATTGAAATTTGGGGCACTTCTATTTGATTTTTAGGGGTAAAAACCCATTTAATAGATTTTAGTGCCATCTCATGGTGTTCCCCTCATTCTTAGCTTTCCAATGGTTCAAATGGGGAGTCAAATGGAGCTATGGTGTAAAATTTATGGCTTCTAGAAGTTTTGCCACCAATTAGAGTAGAACCGTCGCCTGAATTATCACCTAAAATATTGCTTGGATCAGTTTTTTATTACTATTTTACATTACTTACAGATATAAAGTAATTGTAAAAATTAATAACACATTAAAATCCTAGCTGACCGAAAACCCTCAAAATTGAGAAAAATTTACATTCTTATAAATCAAGTTCATCAAATGTTTAACCCTAAATCTAGATGTGATGGATCTAAAGTTAGAGAGGGAAGAGATAGCCTAGGACATAAATATAGTATATTATCTCTAAATCAAATTCATTATTTATGAAACTTAGATAAACATATACTAAATTTATTATGCCAAGATTCCAAGAATATAAGGAACAAATATGTTAGGTATTGCAATAATAATGAAAACAAGATACATATCTAGTTCTATTGCTAATACATATCTAGATCTAGAACATGCATAGAGTGGAGTAGATTTGGATTTTGTAATAATTACCTAATTCTCTAAATTATACCTCTATAACTATAGAAACTTACATCAACCTTGGATGGTTGCATTAATGCTACTATCTGACTTGGACATGTATCCAGTACAAAATATCTATTGAAATTAGATGTGACCACTTGGATGCTTCTAGGTTTTTCATCACCTTCACTTTGGTGCATTCAAATCTGGGTCATAGACTATCTTTCTTTGTCAAATATAAAAATCCTATTTCTTCATCTTCAAATTGGCTATGGGAAAAATTGGTTAGTGGGCACATAGTGTCGAGTTACCTCAAAGATCCATCTATAAATGAATGTTACCTACATAGCCAATACTATGAAGATGGCCTCAAACTTATGTTGTTCTCCTATATGTGTTGGCTTGTAAGTGAATCATGCAATGCATGATAAGCAAGTACAATAGTGACTAGCTTGTAACTTCATAAATATATCTCTTGGGATACTCCTTCAGTACTTTAGACCTATAGATGTGTTGTCCCTATGACTGGTGTGGAAAAAAGATAAAATAGGGAAGCTTTTGATCACTTGAGTGCTTGATAGAATGATTTTGATAAGTTGCCTTAGTCTCTCTAAGTTTGTGCTAGGTTTTAAATGAATGAGGGTTGATCTTATGTTTATACCAATTATTTTGGATAATATCTCACATTAAAGCACTTAGGCTAATCTTTAGGATACATTTCATTTGTATATTGTATGACTTTAGGGCATGGAACACTTGCGTTTGGGTAGGACACTTGAGTCAACACAAGCATCTGATTGGGATGCAAGTGTTCAGGTAGACAAAAAGTAGTTATAGGTTTATAACTTGTAGAGATTGAAGATAAGCAGGTTTATAACATTCTAGAAAAGATATAAGGTTTGAGTCATCATAATAACATTGGTTATGTTAACAAGTAAGCAATTAGGCACAAAGAGATAGGGTATGCAAGCCTTTTAGAAATAAGAAAGGTGAAGAACCTAAATTACATCCATGATATGTATTTTCCAAGTGTACAAAATTGAGGTGCTATATAATTCATAAATAGTATCTACATATCTCCCCATGTAATCTAGTAATGAAATTTCTAGTTTAAAAAAAAAAAGTATCTAGGTGTGTATAACACACCTTGTCTTTGCTTGAGTCCATCCTGAGTTTTATGTTGGTAACTGATATTCAACCAAGATCATGTTATATTATACAATCAATGCATATAATCTTAAATTAAAAGTATTAAAATGATTGAAATTGAAAGAGAAGAAGGTTTAAGAGTACACCTATGTATTGATGTAACTGTCTTACCTTTTGGAAATTTCATTTGAAAGATGTATAATTATGAATATCTAAAATTGAGATTAGGATAAATATAAATTTGGAAAGTTCATATATCAGAGAGAGAGATAGAGATAGAGGTCACATGCCCCCAACCTTGGAGAAAATATGGATTGCCACTTGGTAGTTGAGACTAGCTCAACTATGTAACCCTATCATACTTATAACCTGGTGAGTGTGAGTGAACTAAGTAAATTCACATTATAAAACTAGTGAGGCTAGATGATACATCCAATTCCAATTTATAAACTTGGAAAGATTGAGTGATTCAATTACCTCAACCATGCTAAAAATAAAACAAGCTATTATAGTAAATTGGCTTAATATAATTTGTAAAAGTCCAACTTGGTAGGTGATGATAGTCCTTGAAAGTGTTCTAAATCTGAAACTAATTTGATTTTTCAATATTAGGCACACATTTCATAGTATGTGCACCTTATATATGTCTCATGTTGAAATTATGTATAACAATGGTCCCAATCTATAGAATGTAGACACAAATGTGTATCTAAATCATATAGTGACATAATTTGGCCAATTTAAAAACTATTTAAGTGTGGAAAACATGCTTCCATACCATGCCCCCACTATAATCTAAAACTAAAAATTTATATAAGTGCCAATGTGGAGGACTTATTTCCAACACATGCCTCCATTATAATCTGGGTATGTTCCATACTAAATAAGTGTGGAGAACATTTTTCCAAAACGTGCCCCCACTATATATCTAAAACTATGACCAATGTGAAATTCATGACTCTATGGCATGCCCCCATTAATATGCCCCCTTTTTTAGGTAAAGGAAGATACCAATTGGTAGTTATCTTACCTTAAAAGGATAAGATAACCATGTAATATGTGAATGTACCATGTAGCATATAGAAGGAACATGTCTAGGTATATGTATCTTTGAAGCACAGAGAATGTGATAACACTAAATCCTAAGATATATGATGTGAATCATGGAAACATATAAATAGTAACAATATAAGCTCAACAATAAAATCAAGCACACATACAAGAGCACTCAAAAGTAAGTCAAAAGACAGTGGTCTAAAGAGACCTCAAACAAGGGGCATGTTCAAATGCCACACAATTGAAGGGACATGATTTAGTCAAATGTTCACAATGTAAGAAATGACATATTCAAATATCAACATGCAAAAAGTAATGACATATTCAAGTTTCAAAGAGGGAAACAAAGGCATGGGGGTCACAAACAATGGAGCATATTCAAATGCTCAAACAAGCAATATAATAGTTAAGAAAAACACTGAAGGAAGTGCACAAATAAAATCATAAAAAATCAACATAAACATATCATACAGTCCCTAGATATATTTGTTAGCAAAAAATGTCAAGTATATAGCATATCAAGTACACTATGAAAGATATAAACATGAATAAAGGCATGTGTAAATACATATATGAGCTCAAACATGATAATGTAAAATGACCATAGAATGATATAACCTAGATGTATTATGATCATAGAGATGGATGCCCCCAACATCCCAATGATGTGATTAGAGGGAAAACCCAACATCCAAAAGTACATAGATTATGTATATGTGTATGGCTTAATCACACTCAAAAGATACATGAAACACATGTGTATATAGGAAATACTAATATGCCATCGACTAACATGGAACCAACAACATCTATGTCAAGAAGTTAATAAGATATGTAAATGTTGGATTTTTTTTAATTTTGATTTTTTTTTTTTTTTTGTATTTTTGGAAGATATGAAAGGAAAAAAAACTATCCTATGATTACACCTAAATGATGATCATAGATATCTCCCCACTATAAACCTGGTATAATAAATTGGTGACACTACCATGGAGCATGCATAGGTGTGATATCTGTCACTATAGTAAATGTGATGCTCTATGTATGTAAAATAAGACTATGTGGTCATGAGAAGTAGGGGTAGGAGTAGGGGTTTGTATAACCTATCATTGAGTGTTTTGTGGTTTATTTGGAGTAGTAGTAGGAAAATGTGTAGGTTCAATAGATATTTGAATATGGTGCGTAATAGATATAAATTTTGTGGAACCCACTACAGAGCTCTGATTTAATGGTCTATCAAGTAATAACCACCTAACAAAGGAAATTACCTATTGCTTACCCTTTTGGAGAAGATTAACCTTAGGAGATTGTATAATTAATTACTTAGGTATCAATTTCTATTGCTCAAGAGGTTACTCATATGGAATTTTATAAGCTATAATATTTGATTGACATGAATGTATTTAAAACACCCATGCAATGTAGAAGGTATTGCTTGAAGTGTATGTATCCAAATCTATCCCAATAACATATCAAAGACATGCATGGAAGGTATAAATGAGAATGTAGTAACCACATGGGTTGGACCCACCTATAGAGATAAGTCAATCTTACCAAGAGCATGTTGTGAGGTCCCATTAAATTCTCTAATTAATGTGGTTGATGGATGGAAATAAGATTTATATAACTTAAATGTGTAAGTAATGTCAAGGAATAAATGTTTTCACTTTCACCATTATCAATCATAAAATTATTATAGGATGATGGTTAAGGTATGCTCAAATTATTAAGGAATGAAGATTTGAGTAATTATCCCTAATTTCACTATCATCAAATATAATAGAAGGTATCTGAACCATATAAGGTGTATGATGCATATAAGCAGCAATAATCCCATCCAATGGGTGCTCATATTGAGATGGATGAGGATGCACATTATATTCCATTTTCACTTCTAAATCTTTCTTTAAATGATCTTGCAAAGGGTTGTTAAATATTTTCTATTTGTGGTGGTCACCAAGTTGTAAACCTATTTCCTTTGGAGGATCATTAAATGTAGTATTTTGATCATCGATGAGGTTTTCAATCTTATGTTTCAAGGTGAAACATCTATTTGTATAATTACAAGGGCTTTGGTGATAGTCACAATAAGCATTCACATCATACCCTTTGGGTAGAGGTATACTCATATCAACCTCTATAAGATGACACTTTATAAACCATGGGAGTAATGAAGTGGGAGACTCTGATAAGTGTGTAAACTATTTTCATAGTGCATTGGTTAACACAAGTTGATTAGGTTGTTGTGATACCACATTAACCATAGTATTTTCTTATTTTTTAGGGTCAGGAGGTTTAACCTTATAACTTGGTTTGATAGTAAACATGGTATTATATGTAGGTGTAGCTGGTGTATTTGATTTATACTTAAGTGTTTTCAATGAGATAAGTTTCATTTCATGATTGTGAACAATGTGGCATAAGTCATCCAGATATTTAAACTTACATTTATTATAATATATAGCATAGTTATGCTTTCTATTTTGATTTATAAGTTGGACTTGATTGTATCATCTAGCCTCACCAATTTTATAGTGTGAGTTAACTTGGTTCACTCACACTCATAAGGTTATAAATTTTGTAGTGTATTTGATCAAAAGGTTGTATTTGATTCATATCAGGTTCACCAAATGTTTAATCCTAAAATATAGATATGGGAAATCTAGGGTTAAATGGGGAAGAGATAGCTAGGGCATAAGGATGGTAGATTATAAAACACGCCATTTATTTATGAAACTCAGATAAACACATATTGAATTTATTATGCCAAAATGCTAGATTTTGAAATAATAATGAAAAATAAGATACTTGGTTGGTTCTGATGCTAATATAGATCTAGATCCACAACAGGTAGAAAGTGGACTAAATCTAGATTCTAAAACAATCACTTGATTATGAAAATGTATCTCTATATCCGTAAACACTTATTCCAACCTAGGATGGTTACATTGGTGCTACTATTTGGATTGGATAAAGGTGTCTAGTATGGAATACCTATTGAAACTAGATGCAAACACCTGGATGGTTATGTGTTTTATGTCACTTTTGATCTGATGCATTCATATTTGGGTCATGAACTATCACTCCTTGTAAAATAGCAAAACCCTAGTTCTTCATATTCATATTGGCTATGGAAAAAAATGGTTAGTGGGGACATAGTATCAAGCTATCTCAAAGACCCCTCTATCAATAAGTAATACCTACATAACTAATACTCTAAATATGGCCTCATACTTATGTAGTTCTCCCCTATGTGTTGGCTTGTGTATGAATCATGCAATTTGTGATAAATAAGTACAATAGTAACCTAGCTTGTAACTTAAAAAATATAGACCTTATGATGCTCTTTTAGTACTTTAGACCTGTAGATGTGATGTACCTATGACTGATATGCAAATAGGATAAAATAGTGAAGCTTTTTTATCACTTTAGTGTTTGATAAAATTCTTTTGATAAGTTGCCTTCGTCTCCCTAGGTTTGAGTTAGGTTTAGAATGAATTAGGATTGATCTTAAATTTATGCCAATCCATTTGGAGAATATCTCACATTAAATCACTTAGGCCAACCATAAGAATGTGTTTCATTTGTAAATTAGATGACTTTAGGGCACTGAACACTTACGCTATGGTAGGATACTTACATCAAATGTAAGTGTCTAATTGGGACACAAGTGTTTGTCAGATCACTCCAAGATTTTTAAATGTCCGAAATTGCATGAAAAACCTAGTAGTAGGTGAGAGCAATACAAAGTAAAAGTGCACTTCATATTAGTTCATTAGCCAAAAATTACAAAGGAGGTACATTATATAATGAGATATTAGGTCACCAAAAAGGTAACAACACAACTCATAATTACAAAACACATTAAGTGTATTTCCCCTAATGACCTTAATAACCATAAGAAAGCTAACTAAAAATCATGTAGGTAAAACCAAAAGTGAGAAAATTCCTACACTAACACCCCCTGAAACATTGCTTAGGTGGGTAAAAGAATTGGGTCCTGACAAGGAGGCCTGATGAGGTACCAAAGCACAATGCAACTCCTATAAAGCAGATAAAATGAGAAAATACGTAATAGAAAACTCCTCTTTAAAAGAGAGTAAAGAAGAGAAGAGGGATAAAAATCCCCACTAGAGTATACAACTGCCTATAACCATCTTGTATCCTGTAATAAAATTCTTGGAATAACTGTGGATCAGAAGTAGATACAATAAAGAATGGATCACCTTGGAATACTGAATGTGTTTGCCAAGTGCCCAATGGATCTTCAAGCAATATGTGATTATTATATAAGAAGTTTTTTTCCTCATGCAATGTAGGAGGGACAACTACTCTATGCATTTATAGGGCAAGGGAAGCAGAGGCTAAGAAGGATTATAAAATGCCTTGAAATTGTGGAATAGACTACTGATATCTAATGTGTCCTAGATCAGTATACCTATTCCATGTAATGTCTGAAGTGGACCAGAGGTAAGTTGATCTAGGAATAACTCATCAATATATAAAAGGTGATAAGGAAATGGTGGAGGTATACCCCCATCACTAATGTATTCATCTATGTTAGAATAAGAGTCATCAATATCAAATGAATGTTCAGGCTCAAAAATGTCATCAAGTTTAGGTGAGTCCAAAGAAGAATAATATGAAGGAGAGTCAGGAGAAAGATGTGAGAAGTTATATAGTCAAGTCTAATGATCAACCATTCCCACTTCCAATATAATATTAATGTGCATCTCTCTAACATACACTAAATTTGGAATGAACTCAACTCGTATACTCGGACCAATGTGAGTGATCTGGTAAACTGATAAGAGATTACTTGAAAGTGAGGGAACACTTAGAACATCATTGAATGTTCTACCACTCACTTTAACAAACCCTCTCTCAAGAACCTTTTTAAAAGTGTCGTCACCCATTTGTATATATGACATGTCACATGGTTCTAAGGAACAAAACTATATATGTGAATAGGTCATGTGATCTGAAGCATCATAGTCAATGACCCATGTAAGAGTCAGAGGTACAATTTTAACTAGGGCGTTGCCCTTTACTTTCCCTTTTCCATTATCTTTTGCCTTTTCTTTACCATGGTCATTTGCCTTTGAGGATTCATTAGTTGATTAGCTCTAATTGGTAGAATTAGGAAAACTAATATTGTGCTTCTTAAGTATCTTAGTCAGTCAATGAATCTACTACTTCAAACATTTTATTTCATCATGATTTCTTGAGGAAAACCTACATTTGATCCTATCTTTCATAGGATTAACACTAGAAGAAGAGGTCTCATTATTTGATTTATAAGTGGGATAATTTACATCCTTTTCTTGATCATTTTTATTTTGCTTCTTCTCTCTATTGTTTGAAGCCTTCTCTTTCTTAGCAAAAAGTTCATGAGATTTTGAGGACTTCTCAATGCTCATTTATATCAACTTATATTTCTCTCAAATCAAGTTAGTAATAAAGGTATCTAAATAAAGCATCTTTCATGCAGCTCTAAGATGAATTTTTGTGGCATGAAAAGTGGACACAAATATAAAATACTATGGATCCAATTTAGAGAGTATCGATAGAAAAATTTGTTCATCTTTCTTGTCATTCCACTTTCTTTCAACTGAAACCTTAGAAGTATAAACTTGGTGAATAAGTTTTGTAGAGTGTCATAGTCATCTGGACTCAAACTAATGAACTTATTCTCTAGTTTCTAACTTCTCATCACATCCTTCTTCCCAAAGATCATTTCCAGAGTGGTACACACTTGATTGGGTGTGATTAAAACACAAACTAATAAAAAAAAACCAATAGGTAAAAACTTATAATTTTCATGAAAGTAAAAACTTTGTTGATTCTCATTGAATGAATAAAATATTTACATAAGAGGCTTTAAATAAAGCTCAATTTGAAATTGGAGTTACATGCATAATTAAAAAATTTAAATAAATATAAATCTATCTAAAGCACCTAAAGAGAATTCATAGAGTGGTCCACACTTGAGTAGATGTTTTGACAAATTCTATGTGAAAGAGTAGACCAGGAGAGATAGAAAGACACATTAGTCCACAAACTTCATCAAAATAGTTGAAACTATTTTATTTTCACTTTTGTTACTACAAGTTCATTCTCAGTGCCCATTATAATTTGATGGTATTCCTTGGATTTAAAGATTATTTCCATTCTGGATTTCCATTCATGATAATTAAAATGTGTGAGCAGACTTAATGGACTTGAATTCATAACATAAAAGGAAAAGATGTTACAAAAGGTAAAGAAGAAATGCAGAAAAAAAAAGTACACATCACCACATAGTACCCCATTATAATGATCAGATTGACCCCCTTAAATTATTAAATATAAGAATGCTTGTATAGATATTAGCCATAGTAAAAAATGCATCTTGAGCAATTTATGCGTAAGTATGAACAAACTAGAGGGTTATTGGGCTTAGCTGATAATGCATCTGAGAGTGTATAATATTTCATTTTAAAGGAGTTATAGTGGACTTAAAATTACCACCAATGGTTAGATCATGAAAAACAATCACTTTTGAAGAAGGCATAAATCAAATTAGAGATATCAATCAAAAGTTATGTGTGTTTGAAAATTTGAGCTCACATAATAATCTCCACCCAACATAAAATTTGAAAATATCTGGGTTCATTGGAGACACCAAAAAAAAAATTAAAACTGCATGGGTTGATGGAAAATTGGTTGGGTGCTATATATAATCCACCACTAGTATGAATCAATGGTTAATCCCCCTCCATTTAAAAATTTATTCGGTAGCAGTGCTTGTAAGTGTGTAAGGGTCCAAATAGTGTTTATGTATTTAATGGGATATGATGGTGTACTATGGATGTTGTCAAGATCTAGATCCTATTTTAATAGGTTTCAAGTTTAGAGGCTACTTGGATAGGTGTCGGGTTCCATTGACCTTGCACGTAGAGATATGAATGTTCGATGAGCTTCTAATTTCTACCTACGTCAATATCTGAAGGGGTTATTATTTATGCCAAATAAAATGTTTGATACACTTGATAAATCAAAACTATCATGAAAATTCCTTTTAAGGGCTATTATCTATCCATTCTTGTAAACCTTATTCCATAAGTTTGACAAAGTTTGAAAACTACCAAAACTACGTGCACAGGTTGAAAACTTTGTTGAAACTAGAAAAATTAGAAATATACAAATTTGGTATAGATGATCAAAAATATAGAAAATATTCATTTTATAAATTTAAAAACCTAATAAAACCCTATTTTTCCCCTAATTTTAGAATACTATTTATAGATATACATGAAATCATTGAATAAAGCCCTAAAACCCTCTAAAAAAGCCAAAAAATTGTTGTCAGGAATCTAGGTCATGTTTACAATTGATTTTAGGGTTTTTATGCCTTTTAAATATGATGGTTTTATTCATTTTGTGATTGGATACTTCATATCTATAGTTTTCATGGATTTTCATAAAATCCCATCAAACTTATGAAACCATTGAAAATTAAGAAAACCAACAAAAATGCATGCAAGAAAGATCTCATCAAGGATTTCAAAAATGGAAAAAAGGCTATCAAATTAGAGCTATGATATCATATCGGATCACTTCAAGATCTCTGAATATCATAAATTATATGAACCCTAGGAGTAGGTGAGAGTAATGCAAAGTAAAAGTGAACTTCATATTAGTTCATTAGCCATAAAGTACAAAGGAGGTACATTATATAGTGAGATATTAGGTCACCAAAAAGGTAAAAATTCAATTCACAATTAAAAAACACATCAAGTGTATTTATTCTAATAACATTAACAAATCTAAGCAAGCTGACTAACAATTATGTAGGTCAAACCAAAAGTGGGAAAAATCCTACACTAACAGTGTCTAGGTAGTAGAAAAGTATGTACATGTCCAAAACTTGTAGAGATGGAATATAAGTAGGTTTATAACATTTTGGGTAAGATATAAGGTTTAAATCATTATAATAACATTGGTCGGACTAAGAGGTAAGAAATTAGGTGCATGGAGATAGTGTATGCAAGCCTTTTGGCAGTGGGAAAAGTCTATAAATTGAAGGTACATCCAGGATATGTATTTTCCAAGTGTATAATACTGAAGTGATATACAATTCAAAAATAGTGTCTACAACTTCATTTAAACCATGGGATTTATGGGGTTCATATTGTCTAAACTATTTATTTTATGTTGAGTTAAAAAACACACTTGTATGTGGTACTTTGATAAAGTAGTTAGTATATTTGAAATATGTGATATTTTTTTTGCATTATAAAATAATATTTATTCTCAAACATATATACTAAGTTTACATAGTGAGACTATATGTAATAAATTAAGATAGATCTATAACTTATCTATCTTAGTAAAATCCAATATTAGATAAGGTAATCAACTAACATCCATTACGATACATGTTTAATCAGGAGTATGACCAAATTGGATCTACTAAACCTAACCAAGGGATATATTACCTCACAACACCAAGGGAGAGGGTTCCAAATCCTCTATGAAAATGACTATGAAATAACCCTAGCTAGGTCTAAGTACATAAAATAAAACTAATCTAGTGCTCACCAAAATCTTATGGCACAAAGGGGGATGTTTAAACATAAATTAACAATCAAGGGATAATGGTATGAAAATAGGGGCCTAGATCACTTAAAATGAAAGATGGAAAGCATAGAAAACCCTATATCTATACTAAGTTTAAGCATGCAGGTAATCTAAGCAAGTAGTTATACATCCACAACATAACTTACCTTGGGTAAACATATCGAATCTCAATCTCTCCCTTGGCCAATGGTGATTTACAAGAGGTTGTTGTGGCCTGTAAGGATCACACTATAGAAATCAAATCTAGTCTAAAAGATTCCTACTACTTTGCATCCAAGACATCCCATAAGATAAGTAGTTTTCTCTCCAAGGTCAACCCTAAGCAACAACTCCTTCAAATGCATATTTAATAGAATTATGAACATTAATGATGTGAAAATGAATGTTCCTCTCTATTGGATTGAAATGAGCCTTGTATTTATAATAATAGATAAGCCTTAACCCCTTATAGAATTTCAATTGACAAGATCAACCAACATGATCCCATTTTAAAAGTTATTATCTAGTATTGAACTAGGTTGGCTAGGCCGACCTAGTTTTAGAAAATGCCATAATTTTCTAACAAGATCAGTCAGGTCGACTCTGTAGGATTTTATTTACCTATCCAACATAGTATAATAATAGGGTTGGCCAATTTGAATCCAACCATTTGGCTAACTGTGTCAAGTCAAGTGGCCAACTATATATTTATTGGCCAAATTAGTAGGAAAAGTGAGAGAATAAGATTGACTTGGCCAACTTAGTAGAAAAGTAGCTAACTTAGTTAGGGGCTATTTGAAATGAATAATACTTATGGATGAAGGCATAAAATTTTATAAAATAGTTTATATATATATATATATATATATATATAATAAACGTTTGAGCATAATAACTATAAGTATAAGTTGACATTTAGACATTAACATCTATATGTCCATGTCTAAATGTCAACTTATACTTATAGTTTATTATACTTTAAGTTATATTTGTTGGTGAATTTTAAATGATTTCATTGTGATGTCATGGAGGTGTCTCGATGAATGGATTAAGTCCTTTAATAGCCTAAGTGATAATGACAAAGTGTGCATTGTGCTTGTCCTAGTGTGCTTAAAGTTGGCTTGGTTGATCTTCAGTTTTGGCATGGCTAGAGATGTTCATGGATGTGTATGGATTATTAATCATGTGAAAGGGGTCCTATAATAGGGTTTATATGGTTTGAGTGCTTGTGTTCATAAGTGGATTTCATCTAGTTGATCATTGTTTTCATCTAGACATTTTGGGTCTAGTGGCAAAAAATTTGAGTAAATAATTTATTGACATCACCATTACCATGTATGGATGAGTTAGGGGGAGTTAGTCATATGTTTATGGTAAAATTAGTCCCTAGTTTCTATTTACTAAATCTTAGGTCACGTGCCTAAACACATTCAAATATATGTGGGTACAAAGTTAGGATCTCAAGCATTTTGATCATGTTTTCTATGTTCAAATAAAGCCGAGTAAGCATGTTGATGATGTCAACATTTGTATGCATGGAGGTTTTAAGAGGAAATGTTCACATGGGTTTGTTAATTATTTTTCCTAGTTCTTATTCAATAAATCTAAATTCATGCGCCTAAACATGATAAAAGATATACAAGTGCAAAGTTGAGCTCTTAGGGAGTTTGACATTGTTATCCCATACTTAGCCAAACTTGCATGAGGTAAGAAAAAGCTGAGTATGAAGTTTGATGATGGAATATATCACACATGTGGACATATAAAAATAAGATGATCATATGGGTTTGTTTAGTTTTGAGCATAGTTGATTTGCACTAAATTTTAGATCATGCACTAAAGTTCATCAAAAAAGATCATGTTCAAATTTGGCCTTCCAAACAAGTTTTTGACATAATTGGCTCTATAGAAAAAAAATTGAGTGAGAATTTTAATATCATTATATATAAAATGTGTGAGGGTTTTATGAGAAATTTTATACATGGTTGGATTCTCCTATGTGAGGAGATCATATGATCCAAATTTGAGAATATGTTAGTGATCGAGGTAAAAGATACGACTGTACAAAGTTGGCCTTCCAGGTAGATTGTAATGGTTCCCATACTTAGTCATTTTTTCACAAGGTAAAGTTTGAACATAATAAATAGAGTGTGTTACTCTAAGATGCTAGGAAGTAGCGAGGTGGAACCAAGTGGTCAAATGTTTAATGCTAAACAGAGATAAAGATCGAGCTTCTTCCAAGGATCAATGGTGAGTGAGTGATCATACAGATAGAGATCAATGGTGCATATTAAAGTTAAGAGGTCAATGTCATAGTTGTTTATTATTTTTAAGGACTAAGATACATATAAGAGATTGATAAATCACATGAGGTCAAAGTTGTAAGAGTGCATGAAATGAGGTCAACATGTTCAAGGTTTAATGTTTGACATTAGTAGAATATGTGTTAAAGGTTAAGATTTGTAGAATAATATTGATGATTTATGTTTAATATGAGTAGAGAGGACTTGAGATGGAAGCATAGTGTTCAAAGTTTAACTGTGACCATTTGCATTTGAATATTTGAATTTGCAAAGGAAAGACTAGTGTATGGTTTTTGGGCCATATCATTTGATCTAGATAGAATTTGATCATGAAATAAAAATAAAAGTTGTATATGAATTCAAGATGAATCTATAAATACAAATTTTAAGGTCTAATTATGTTTAAATACATAGTTATGAAGGTTCAAATTTGGCTATGTGTTCATGTGTATTCTACAAGTAACCCGAGAAGGATGTTCAAGTTTGTGTTGATGTTGTTTCGATGTTTAATAATGAATTAGCTATTGGATTATGTTTTAGACTCCATAATGATGATATGTATACATTATGAAGGTTTTAACAATCATATGAAATATGAACAAAGGTTTACAAGTCTAATGTGTACTCGTTCATGGTGATTGTGTGCACATAATATTGTTTAAGCAGTTTGTGCTTAGCCAAAGGGTACTGTGATGGATATAGACACTTAAGGAGGACCTATATATCATGTGGAATGGGTACATGCTTTTTTAAAGTGTTCTTGTGTTTCTTATTTTACTCAAAGAAGTGTCAAAGAGCTAAATGCGTCTCCATACAACTTAAAAGTGACGTAGGCCTATTTGAAAGTAAGTTGTGCTTAAGTGTGACCCATGTGAGATGCCTTAAGGGTGAAGACATGTATTTTGGATAATAAATAAAGTTTATGGACTTGATAATTCATTAATTCTCTAAAAATAGTGAAACCAAATGTGATGGTTTTTAGTCATTTGGAATACTTGTGAGAGAGACTTGTGTAAGGTGGATGTGAGAGTTGTCGAGCAAAAGAAAGGTAGAGTGCCCAGTTGGATGAGTTAATAAGTAGAGAAAATTGATGACTATGTATATGACCTATAAGTCATATTTATGATTTCAAAAAAATTATCTTGTAGTTTGAAGATATGCAAAGAGGTTTGAGTGTGCATATGAAGATAATTTTAGTGAAGGAGAGAGATTGGGGCATGCCTATGTGAGAGGCTTGTATGAGATAGAAAGGAAGTTTGTGGAGGAGTTAGATAAACAAAGATCCATCATCAAGTGTTGAATACATTAGTTATAATTTGGAGGTTTTCAATTTAAGGATGGTCTAAAGGACTTGGTCTTACTTAGGGGCAATTGATCCATGTGAAACAGGTGTTTCACTAAATACCTTTGGTTAGGACGATTGATCAAGGTTTTCTGGTCTAAAGGAGTTAATCAGTCTCTTATTTGTAATTTATTATAGGATAATAGTCCATGTGTTGTATTCTTAAGAGTGGGTTTTATTCTCCATGAGGGTTTCCCATAGGAACTATGTGTTTGATCTTGTGTATGCATTGAATGAATGAGCTCTCTTGTTAATTTTACTTGATCAAGTTGATATATGCCAATTTTTTAATAGTTTGAAAGGGCTGAAATTTTAATTGAAATATCTGGACTCACTGATTCACCTTCCATTTCAGTGATTGTACCTCTAACAATATTATATATATACTTCTTATATGTTTGAGAGTGGTTTTAGACCTATAGGATCTATAATGCAAATTCTAGGTTTTGGAGGGTCATATTGGATTTAAGACTTAACAATATTTTAGGATTTTAGACATTAGCCATATTTCATGGTTTCAATATTTTAGGGAGACATCATAGCAGGTAAATGGATGGATACTCTAAGGAAGATGAAAAAATAGTAGGAATTCTATGAAGCCACAATAATATTTTGAAACACCACTAGTCTACCCACCTCTTTGTCAATGGACCCTTTAAGGTGTGTACTAAGAGAGATTGAAACTCAACAGGTTCCTACAAGAAAAAAAGTGTCAGTAAAGGATCAAGTTTAAAAATATTGTGTATACAGAGACTATCCTACAGTCATCATAGATTGATAGTACCAAAGGATTATAATAATATTTAGACTTGTAAGTTAAACCTCTATTTCTTAAGATGGTTGTATTATTATTATCAAAGTCCTTAAGGATTATTGTGATTTTATCAACTAGGGCCTTGGATGGCTGTGTTTACATCCATGTAGTACCTTATGTCCAATATATATTCATCGACCATACTTTACTTATTTGTCATAAATATCTTGTAGGGATAGAAATTCTTTATCCATTGAAGTTTATTGGAGATTTAAATGGTTGGATCATACTTTTATAGTTAAAGTTTATTGGATATTTAGGCATTGTTGTGCTTAAATTTCAATATATTTCAATACCTAAAAACCTTAGAGATCTAGTTAGATATGTGCAAAAATAATTAATAAGTGATAGGCTACTAAAAGGTGTACCTTGACATGGTGTCTACTTACTAAACAAGTATATCTTGTTATTTTTTGTAAGGATAACTTATTAAGTCATATTTCATTCTTTAAATGAAATTAATCTTGTTCTATCTAGATTTTTATGAATAGTTGGCAGTGGAATACTAATGAATTTATTGCATATAAAAAAATGTTAAACTTACATGGCCATGGTAATGATTTTAAGGATACAAGGGATGTTGACCCACTTGGAATAATCTTGTACTATTCATTTATGAAGGAAACATATTGCATTATATATATTTAGTAGTTACACTCAGCTTGTTTCAAATGGGTAATACACATTTATACAATTTTATGTTAAAACTTAATCATGTAAAATTATTGTCTCACATATAGTTTTTTATTCTAAGTATTTACATTCTTATTTTCTTTCATTCTAAGGAAAAAATATGTCAACATAAAATTAACAATTTGTAAAATTTGAAATTACCTGCATTAATGCTTTGTAAACATCTAATAGTTAATACTAGTTTAGATTGTACCTATTTCAAATGCAATCACATGTATTTTTGGTGCAAATCATTATTATGAGTTAATGATCAATTTTAATTCTTAAGAAATGATCATTAAACCCAATGGTATTAAAATCATTTGGCATTGTTGTCAAGCTTGGTTTATTATGCTAAGCTCTGTTTATACAAAGGAAGGTGTATATAAATGACTAGTACGATCATTTTACTAATATTTATTAACTTATTGCTTTAGCTAGACAATAAGTTGATACCTATTTAGTTGTGATAACTAATGAAGTCCTTGTGGTGAATCTTCAATTTAGTGAAGTCCTTGAGGGTATTAAGATAATTGTGATTAAACTTGAAGCAATATACTTGACTTAGGGAAGGTTGTTAATACTAGATGAAATGCATGGTATTGATTGATTTTTAAATTTATCTTATGTACTGTAGTAATTTTTGGTAACCTAAACTAATCAATATAGAATCCATAAGTGGGAGTTATTTAACATAAAATTGCTCTTAAAATAAAAATGATCTATTGAAATCCTTTATGGGTTTTTTGCATCTCAGAATCATCTTTCTAAAAACATTCATAAGTTTTAGATTTTGTTGAAGAATGTGGAAGTTATAAATTTTTTATTTAACCATGTATTCATTGTGTTAATGTGTTTTTTTATAAATTTATTAGGATACCCATTAGATCCACAAATTGATCCTAGCTCAGAGAAGATATATCCTACTTATACTTCCAATTGAGGATACATTAGATAATCAGGAACATGACCAATATAGATTCATTAGACCCAATTAAGGGATCTCTTATCAAAAATAATATCACTAAGGAGGGTTCCAAAGCCTCTAGTCAAGAAAAACTATGTAATAACCCTAAATAAGTCCTATATTTTCATATCCACTATATTAACGAACAAATAAAGCAAATAAATCTAATCTAGTGCTCACCAAAGCTTGTGACACAAAGTGGGGGTAATAAACAACAGAAGTAAATATGCATAGAAGACATATTGTAACAACCTACCTAGTTATTCTTAGAAAAAGCAATAATTTTTTTTTAAACCCAAATATTGAACACTCATTCAACCACAATTGTTATAATACTTTAGTCAGTCATAAAATAAATAACTTTAAGTAGTAATAGTTTCAACATTTCAATACTGAAAGAAATATAATAAAATGTAAGATACAAAAAGTTTACTATCTCAAAAGGGACATTAGCACAATTAAAAATCCCATACTAAAAACTGGTACCAATTTAACCAGTCACATGGATTTCTATGCAATAAATTCTACCCTAACCTAGCCTAAGGATCTAGACCCGATGCCCCACCACAATCTTGGGTAGCTTACATATCTGCTCCTTAAAATTAGGGTCTGATGTAGTTCTCATTTTAAATGTGATGGTCTCCTCCCTGAGACATCACCACTGAAGGGATTGGCACTCTAAGCCAAACAAGAAAAAAATTACTTAAGACATAGATGAGATTCTAAAGCTCTGGTCTAATCCCACAGCTAAGTGACACACTCTAGCATAACATCTTATTAATTTAGGCTTGTGTGCTTACCCAAACACTCTCACATATAGCCTAGATATAAGCAATGATGAAGGAAACCACATTCTTAGTTCCATATAAAATCACATGCTACACAAAACTAAGTATACAAAACAAAAAGAGATATACAGTTCATAATAGTCAAACCTATCATTCATTTATACTTTCAAGATTGTACGCATGTGTACATGTTATCCTACTAACTAATATGAATATATTGCTAAATTAATAACCAATAAACTTGTTAGAACAATCAATGTAGGTGAGAGTCCAAATATAAAGCTATAGTATTTACCACATGAGTATATACATCTAGGCTGAAGTATCATATGATATCCCATACTATCATAGTTCATGATCACTCTACCCAAACATTAATAACCATAACTTATATATTTATTTAGGTATGGGTCAAGACATAATGAATACAATATGTACCATCTGGGTACTTTTTATGCTGTAAAACTCTATGACATCCCATACTATCATAGGTCTTTATGTTTGAGTATCTGACTCAACACCAACAACAATCTTACACCCAACCATAATAATAAAGCAAGTCAGGATTATACTATCTGAGTATACCTTCAATAACAATCTGAAGAGAACATAAACTAGGTACACCTCATGATGTAGTATGTTATTCTAGAAATGTCTATTCACTTGCAAAACCAACTTTCTCATGAAATATATCACATACAAATTTTCATCCATACAAGATGCGACAAACTTGATCCTGCCAACAAGTTTGCATAACAATACCATGCTACAAAAAAAGCTATTTGATTTCACTAGCATTTTTAATAGATGTCATACTAAGGAATACCTATCAAGGTTAGTTTCCTATATCTACACTCACTCCATGAGCTATCATACATATTTGTTATGTCTCCTACATGCACATAATTAGGGCTAGATGTAGTTATACAAAAAAAACTACTAAAGGTATAAAAATGTTTACCTAGTAGTTTTCTCACATGAGCACATATAGAGAAGTAGGTATAAATACATAATGACATATCTAAGACTCATCTCACAATACAATATTGGCTATTCAAGTAAATAATATTACATTTACAAATTTAATAGGCAATTAGCCTTATATATAATATAAAAATATCTAACTCTCTGGAGCTCGAGTTACACCAACTTGAGTATCTATGATAACCTCAAGTGTTGTCTTCAAGAATGTACTATAGTGGGGGAGGGAGAGCATTATCTAAGCTCTTTACCACTCCAACCATGAACCAATGATCCCCCACACAATCCCCTATTAGGTAATGGCTCTCCCTTCATAAATAGGTAGATAAAATGGTGCAAGAATCTAGAATGAGACATGTTAGTATCCCCATATGCTTTAAGATTCTACTACATGACATGTATCATAAATAAAAATACATTTCCATTATGATATTGGACATGTAAATCATACATATGAATTGACAATGTTAATATAACATTACTCTAACTAAAGTTTTTAAATAAGATATGATCATCTTAATTAGTCAAATTCATAACATGTCACTTGATTGGGTTATCCATACCCATCATTGGTGATGTTAGCCAGGCTTGAGAATCCATCTCACTGCTTAGGTAGTATCATCAATGAGGGATTCATAATATACATAACAGATAAATAACACTAATCATAAGCTCACCATCTGAGTAAATTAATCTAAGGATCATGATCACATATATGCTATATATGATATAATTAAGCATACATTGACAAAACTATGACAACCAAATATGACAACAAAAGTCTATAATAACTTGTCTATAATAGATAATTCAAGCATAATTCAATTATTTGTATAAAAGAAGTACATTTTAGAAACAAATATCTTTCTAGAATTTCCTAGAATGGTTAGGTTGACTTCCCCTAAAACTATCAAAATTACTGAAAGGCTCTAATTATCCATTTTCTATAATTTTTATATAACACACAATAGGTATTGACACAAATCATCATTTTCAAACATATTCCGATAATTTCCTCATAAGCCTAATAATATCTTTCATTTCACATAAAAACCCCAAATATTAAGAAATGAAATAAAATCCCCTACCCTTATATAATTGATTCACAGTGTAAAACTGAATAGTGCTGGCATTCACATTGTAGGTTCTTTCATGACATTTGATTTATGTCTAAATCAACAAATTTCATTTATGATATGTTTTAAATGTATATTATAATTACATTGGGAGATATCAAAGTTTACCAATCCATTATATAATTTGATCATATGATAATCAACATAATATAGTATTTAATATTAAATAAATTACATTACTTCTTATTTTCACCTAATATTTAATATTATATTAACTCTTTTAATTAGTATATAACTATGTTTATTATATATTTATATATAAAATTTAAACCATATTATTTATATGTTTTTACATATAATCTATTATCTAATTAAATATGGATCTCTCACTACTCTTCCCATTAATTCATAATAACGTAATATTAAACATGCATCGACTAAACAATATAAAACTCAGGAGTTTTTAAGGAATTGATTTCATGATATAATTGTAAAATGCAGGAAACAAACATGAATCAACTCTCTACCCACACACACACACACATTATATGTAGACACACAGACACACAGACACACATTATATATAGACACACACACACACACACACACACACACACACACACACACACACACACACACACACACACTATTGGGATATGAATACCGGAAGCACACAATTGATTACCAAATACAAGAAACTTAATATGCATAATTAACCAGAATCAACAAGTAACTAGAATCCAAAAATAACACAAGATATGAGAGACAATACACAACTTGTATTAATACTCATACAGAAAAGAATACAATAAAGAAGATGCCACTTCTTCTCCACCACCTCTTCAAAGGCTTCCCACACCTCAAGTGAACAGTAATTCTCTCCTCAAAGCTCTCTCTCTTAGGTCCCAACACCCAAATAAAACACTAAGTTGGTGTTCACCTTATACCTATGCTCCATGTACACCATAAGTGCTCCACGCACTCCACAAGTACATAAACGTACTCCAAGTAGATCTCCCTTGAACCTGAAACAACTTGCACCTCAATAGACCTTACTTATGGAAGGATCTTCCTTGCCTTCCTCTTTGCTCTATCTGAGTACACACTATACTCCAAGTAGATCCCACCTGATTCTGCTCCTTGTTGTGTTGTTGTCCTCTCTGATCTTGGACACCTAGAAATCAATTTGGTTATGCACACCTGTGAACCTTGACCTTGCACACACATACACCTGCATATCAATGATCTTACTTACCATGTAGATCTCCTATAGAAGCCATGCTCACCTGATGACTAAGATCATACATACATAAAGAACCTTGTTGATTCTCCAATCCAACACCCACACTTGGTACTGTGGCACTAGGAGGAACACACCATTGCTCACCTCACACATAGAAGGAGCTTATAATATTGCTCTCTTACTCTCTATCACTAATTTACAATACAATCCATGAGTCTATTATATAGATCTCATCCAAACAATAATTAGACACCTAATTACAATAATTAGATCCACAGCTCTCAATCTAAAATTGGCTCTAAACATGCAAACACTTGGTTCGTCAACTAACTTTTTGTAATATACTTGTAGCTCTAACCATAGGTAACCGACGTTGGTCCCTATCTACCTGGTGGTCGCTAATGCTGGCCAACTACTAATCGACGTCAGTTGCTTCCTATCTCTACCCTACCGATGTCGGTTGGCCTAACCGATGCTAGTGACAGTAACACTCTGCAACCCTTCTACAACCTCCTCCATGTCTGCATTAGTGAAGCTTTTAGCTCCATAACCTAACAATCTCCCACTTGGAGATAAATAGCTGCACTGTACCTATACCTGTACCTCGTCTAATCTATTTCCTGGCTTGTATCCCTCTTCAAGATGAATCCTGAAGACAACCCACCACACACACTGTGGTGTACCTCCTGTCATCCGAGTACCCTGCTGCATCTGAACCTACAATCCCATGTAGTGAAGTCTTAACCTTGAATAGCATGAATCCTTACTGTTGGTCCTTCTCACATCCCTGAGAATCCACTTCCCTGAATTGGCTCCTAACTCTCTGACAACACCCACTACTTGGGCAAATTCAGATCTATATTAGACCTCATGTGATTTTAGACACTAAACTATCCAGCCTTTAGTGTGCTCTGATTCTACATCCTGCGTAATGAAACTTGCCAACACCTAATTCACATCTGCTCCCACTGGAAACAAAATCAACCTGTGATCTCCATGTCTCCCATGCCAAAGAATTTTGCTGCTCCAAATTCTTTATAGCAAACCACTAAACTAATCTTACCCTTAGCTCGGCAAAACCTTGTATGTACAAATCCTGCTAGCAAACATACCATCCACATACAGTAATAGAATGATGTCATGACTCATCATCCACCTGGTAAGATAAACCATAGTAGTTACCCTGACATTGACTAAAGCCATGCTCTGTCCTCCACCTGTCAAACTCTGTACCACTATCCTGTAGCTCCTCAAGACCATATGCTTGGCCTTCCATCTCACATGTCCATTCTCTCTATTCTTCAACTAAGCAATCCATTCATCTCTATGATTTCATACCTGATGGCAACCCTACCAATTCTCTGCTTGGTTTAGCAATCTCTCCATGCCATGCTCCCACTATTTTT